>VNJV01011564.1:0-14012 GCA_008042635.1 Drosophila nikananu
TCTTCATTTTTGATCAATTTTACATCATTTATGCACTTTTTGTTCAAAGTAATCAGTTAATTTTACATCATTTAATATTTTTGAAGAATATTTAATCATTATAAATTCATTTGAAGTCATTAAGTGTCCTTACAAAGTCAGGAATTGAAAAACAATCCGCCAATACAGGAAAAAATGAATGCCCGCCATACAATTTCGTACTGCGCTTGTAGCAGAATTTGCTCGAAACCGCCCGTTTTTTACGCTGAGTTGAAAGTATCTTTTGCCTTGGAAATCCTGACAGGCAGATTCGGGCAGACGAATTTTTTTTAATATGATAAAGAACATATTCAAGAACAACACCTCATACGCCAAACACAAAATACAGCAAAATACCATTTTTGACATTCCATCAAAGTTGAAAAATAGGTGCAAAATTAGTACTTTGGTGAAACAGGTATGCCTGCACGTGCAACAAATATTATAATTTCGTTCTACCTTGGTTTTACCGAGATTTGATGGCCCTTTCGATAGAGACCATAACCATGCCGGTCGGTTACATATTTTACCTAAAAATCGACATCAAAGTCTGAATTTTTCAAAAAAACGACATGCTTTTTTTGCAACCCAAAAAAGATTCAACTTTGAACACGTGTAACTTCTAAGATACTGGACCGATTTGAATAATTTTTTGGATCCAACCCTTTTGAACTATTACCTGTCGAATGCAATAACACGATCTACGATCCGTTGCCATGAAAAATTAGATTTTTGTATAGTATCTGTATCTTTTGCCCCATAGTGCGACGGGATATCAGAAGATTTACGGCGGTCGCTACAGGTCATGGGCGATAGGCACGCAAGCGATGAAGGTGATACTGTAGAAGCTGCAAAGAAATCACGAAACAAGAGATACCAGAGCACCTGCTCTGTCTCTGTCCGGCCCTAAATCACATCAGAAAGCATAAGAAAGCTAAAGGGCTCAGCAATCCTAGGCTTCCTTATCGACTCAGGATGGACCTAAGGTATGAATACAACCGGAAACAGGACAACAGGGGGAGTGGTTCCAAGAGGAGCTCAGCTCTAATTGGTCGCTCTAGACCAGGGCCTCACCTACCTACTCATCCAGCTGGTGCATATTGTTCGAAAAATTCCTGCCAACACGCACATTATCGTGTCTGGGACTCACAACTATATATATCACAGGGCCTTGTTCCTCGATGTAACTCAAGCTTACGATCGCGTCTGCCTTAAGGGTCTCATGCACAAAATTCAAAACACATTTGCTGTGTACACTTATAAATTACGTCGTTTCTCTATAACAGATCCTTCGTAGTAGTTTGCAAAACCACTACATCCGACAACTACACATTTTAAGCCAACTCCACTCGTCCTTTTCATTGCGGATATTCTCACTATTGAACGACGAAAAACTTGAACTTTCGCCGAATACACTGCTATCTTCAACGGATCCAGGTTACAATTGTAGAATTTGATACACTTGTTATTCTCCTAAAGCAAAATATTCAATGAATATAAGCGAAACATACAAAAAAAATTCTGAATACTTTTTACATTAGTATTTTAGCTAGAAAAAATGCAAATAAGCAATGTAAAACCTGCAAGACTTCATGCATATGGAAGTACCATGCAGATGTCGCAAAATATGCTCAACCAAATGTTTTTCTAAGGTCTGCTCACTAAAAAAGTGGAAAAAAACTCAGCAGGCGCGCTCTAGTTCTAAGCAGAACACTTTTTTTTTTATTTTGTATTCAATCGTTTCACCGTTCTTGGCACATCAATACTGAAACTGGATATACCTCAGATAGAGGCGATTAAGAAAAACACAACAACCCAGGAATTATAAATAAATCAGTTGAAAATGGACGGTCTCGAAACAGAACTGCAGATCAAACAAATACAGTGTGGTGTACTACTGATACCAGTGTTCTCCGTAGCTTGGTTATTTAGAAGGACAACCGGCTACCCTCGGCGGTCCCTCGCCAAAACCCCCTGGAAAGCCAGAGGTTTAATCGACACCCAGGAAATACTTTGTAACGCCGAACACTCGGGAAATACTAAGTCGGTACAAACATCGGGTCTCATCCGAGACCCCTCAACATAATACAACCTCATCCGCTCCAATTATATTTTTCAGGTAGGTGGGACTCAAGCTTAAATTGTTGTGTTGTGTTGTGTTGTGTGAGGCACGATTCAAGGAGTTTAATAGTGTACCCACAAAGTGTGTTTTATTTTTAAACATGAGACCTTTGAGTCAGAAGCGGTCGAATTATTGAGATACATCAATAAATATCGCGATGAAATATTCTCTAAGCTCGAAGGCTGTGCAAGACTCTGATGTTTTTCTGCTCGATAGTTCCATGCTTTTTCTGAAACCAAATTAATGGGCTGAGATAATGTTGAGACCTATGGTATTATGCGCGTTAGAAGGCATTTTTCGAAAAATTTGATAGATTAATCTGTAAAATTACGGAATCGTGTGATCTTTTCCGGGCTTTGGTATCATTATGCTAATAGATTTTTTCCATTTACTTGGGTAGTAGCCGAGTCTTATGATTCCATTGAAGAGTTTACAGATGACCTCAATAGCACAGACCGGAAGTTCCAGAGTCATTTTTGTAGTTATCAGGTCTCTGCTTTTTTCGGGTTTAGCTCCCTACTGATTTTAACGATCTCGTTCTACCGAAATAAAGTTCGCTGGAAGACGCCCCTGAGATATAGGGTAAATGTTTCGGCTCTGTCTTTGTCGCTATGTACACAACACCCTGAAGGCGGGGTGACGGTTTCAATTTAGGTGAGCACTCCACAAGGGATGCTTTGTACTAGTTGGCGATAGCTTTTCTATGTATTTCAGTTGTTCATTTAGTTTGCGGGTGCCTTCATTAAAACGTTGTTTTGAGCATGGCGATCTGCTGGTTTGCCACGGTCTTCGCAGACGCGTCTTTTCCAAAACCAACTGTTCAATTTTCAGGTTGGTTTTGAAGTTCTTAATTTCCACATCCTTCCGTTTAGGTGTTAAAATTCTGGCTGCTGTGAAGCGGTAGAGCAGTCGATGTCCGCTTCGATATTTACTTGGGGAGTTATGAGGCTCTGCCCCGGGGAATACTTTCCTCCTCTTAACTCGTGGGGCCAACATATGGATACCAATAAAAGTAATAACAAAACAGGGTGCTCAAGCATTGAAACTGTTCGGGAACCTGAAGAAGCTATGGACTTCTGTTTACAAGCCGCAACTACGGTTGGGCAAGCATCACAGGAGCAGTCACTCAAAGACATGGGGGACGGTGTCTTATAGGGACGTTGCCAGCTCGCAAAAATGGCGATACTCCCTGCCGACTACCCCCACAAGCGTCTCACGACGGATCAGCTAAGCAGCATCCAGTCCGCCAACCTGTCTAGGGTGATGGCTATCAGACACGGCTCTGTAAAACCGCTGTTCTCCGGCTGCACTTTTCAATCAGGCTGGGAAACTAGCGGGTCTTTCATCGTGAGATGAGACACAACATGGCCATCCTAAAGATCGCACTGGACCCAGTCTCTGCCAACCGGCTGGGGCACTAGCTTAATTTCGCATGGGGCACGGCTACATTAAAGCCAAAGGCCGGCATACATCCTAAAGAAAAGGTGGGGGCTCCCTTTCCCTCCTGCTCCAAGGCCAGTGCGCCTGATATGGCTGCTTTGATACCACAGGGCACCGCAGGGGCCCCCATCCATACAAGTGCAGTTAGGAATCGGAATTGCATTTGCATTTCTGTTGTCTACTGCCTTCATCTAATTTTCTTTAAATTTCAGATTTTGGCTGTAGTGTTGAATTGAAAACTAACGGCAACAAACAGAAGCCTTTTTGGCCTTTGGGCTGTACAACCTAGAGACTAAAATCAGACTTATTGACACACGGACGGACGGAAAATCTGCCTTGATGGGATCAAATATTTCATTACGCTTTCCTACAGTACTTAAACTTTATTAAACAGAGTTGCACAAAACTTCTACAAAAAATTATTTTGGCAAGAACTGAAAAATTATTTTAACAAAAATTACTATAGATAACGTTTATTCGTATTACTTAGCTATAAATGTTTTTGATGCTGGTCCTATGAATTTAAATTATTGAATTATAGACTTTAGTGAGTGTCTGTTGTTAAAAAGTTCTGTAGTTTTAGTTTCTGTTCAAATACTCATATCTTAACATGTTATCTAGTTCCAAAAAAATCTTACCTCCTTGCTCATCCAGCATAACAATGCTTCGCATTCCAACTTCCGCGCTCTAAATGGGAATACATGTGCATTTTAAATTATTAGAAATCCATTTACAGAGAATAATGAAAAAATTGTTTGTAGTAGCTGTGCCATCATTAGGAATAGTTTTTTAAGGAAGCGGTAAATACCTCATATATCAATAACAAATTTTATCATTAAGAATTGTTATTCGTTAATTATTACTTTAGGTTTAAAATCTTTTTATTAACACAAAAAAATCGATATCTGAAGCAAATCAGGCGATACAATTTTATATTGTTTTATTATATTTCTTATGTTTACAGAGTTATACTAGTACGAGAATAAAATATTTTACTTATTCGTACGTACTATATCACACGAAAAAAAAACTGTATAACTCAGTGGATATTGACTTTTTTTTTTACAGATACAAGCACAGATTCACCATCGAATTGAACTTTTACTACTTCTTGAGATACACCTCATAAATTTTTTTAAATATTTTTCGTGGGCTACATGGTAAAACATGCTGCAGAGCGTTTGCCAAAATATGGCTTTAAAGTTGTCATCAAATTTAGCGGTTAAGAATAATGATAAAGATGACTTGAAGTATATAATTAAAAATTATATCACTGAAAAAGTGCATTTATTCAAATTATATTCAAGATGAAGCCAATCACTATCCAATTGAATATTTAAACTTCTTGGATGTGCCTAGCTTACCACTGCTCTGCTCTTTTTTATCTTCTGTCGATTGGCATTTTCTTGACTTCACCGACGATCCCTTACTGATGGTTAAGCGCTTCAATAACACACTGTACTTTGGTTTTGACATGTTTGTTCCATCGTTTCCCTCTCTTGACGTTTCGCATAAGCCTCCCAGGTTTTCCAGGTTTTAAAAAACGTTAAGTCAAGACTTTTTAATAAATTCAGAAAAACCGGGCTGTAAGTCGATCGTGCCAGATTTTTAATAGCCCGCTATGACTTCTGACGCACAACTCTGAATGCTACAAGAACCACCTTAATCGATATAGAAATGAGTTTCAGGTTAATCCCAAGCAGTTTTACGCGTTTGTAAATTCGAAACGAAAATCTCACATTCTTCCAATCAGGCTTAACCTCAATAACGAGTCCGCTTCAAACGAGCCTGATATCGCGAACTTATTCGAACAATTCTTCCAGACTATGTATTCGTCCATCAGTTTGACTCGACCTCACCGTATCCATAGTCTCTTCAGCACTCAATTAGCGAAGACAATGTTTTGCAGCATCTTAAAACACTAACGCTTTCCTTTTCTTCTGGTCCTGATCTTGTACCTAGCTGTGTTTTGAGAAATTGTGCTAGTACATTATGTAGTCCCTTGTCTAAACTGTTCAAAATACCCCTCCAGTTTTCATTTTTTCCCGAAAGTTTTAAGGAACCTTTCATAATTCCCCTTAACAATAAGGGTAACAAGTCGAACATCGAAAACTACAAAGGGATTGCAAAACATAGTGCGATTCCTAAGCTATTCGAACTCCTAATTACTGCTCAACTTCAGCACCACTGTCGCTCAATGTCCCCCTCACAGCATGGCTTTTTAAAACATTGATCAACCTCCACAAACTTTCCTTAGTTTTGTGCTGTCATCAGAAACGCTTTCAAAAACAATAGCCAAACTGAGGTTATCTTTACTGACTTCAGCAAAGCCTTTGATTCCGTGAACCACCAGCAGCTGCTGAAAAAACTCACACTCTGGGGTTTCCCTGTGTTGTTGGCCAATTGGATCGCCACCTACTTATCTAACCAAACTCAAACAGTAGCCCTCAAGGTTTCTTTTTCTAACTGTGTGCTCGTAACTTCAGGTGTTCCACAAGGCAGTAACCTGGGGCTACTTCTGTTTGTCATTATTATTAACGACTTGCCTAATATGGTTCTTAATTCCCACGTGATGATGTAAAACTTTGTTTTCCACTGACAAATTTTGACTCGTATATGATTTTACAATTCGCTGTTTCTTAACTACTCTAAATGTACATTTATGAAATTTTTTTGGAAAAACTGTAATTCTATAGGGATCTTGGAGTTCTTTTTACCCACAAATTAAACTTTACCGACCACATGGGCTTAATTGTTGGTAAAGTTAAAGGGGGTTTTGTCTTTGCCAAACGTTGGTCTAAGGAGTTTGATGAACCTTATACCACAAAACTTCTTTATGTCTCTCTTGTTCGTAATATTCACGAATATTTTTCGAGTGTTTGGTCACCTTATTATGCGAAGTAACAAGACCTTTCTGAATCGGTTCAGAAACAATTCCTTTTGTTCGCTCTTCGGGGATTACAGTGGAACCCACATCGCCGGAGAGGCAAGGCTACTGCTTTATATGACAGATATTTGCTATTTCGTTGAAATAAATAGATAAATAAATAAATTTACGCCTTGAGGTTTGCTCCGAAGCAATCATGCTTCGAAACATAAACCAACAAAAACTGTGCAGCTGTAACCGTTTGGTGGTTAGATAGATGAACTACAATTACGGGACGATACTGAAAGAAAAATGCATTAAATATAAATTTTAATATTATTTATACACAAATTGATACACAAAAAACATGGCCGATCGTTTAAAGATTGGGATTTTAATCTATCATATTTTGATGTCAAGGTGCATGTTAAGATGCCTTTTACTAGACAAAGGTTGCCATAAGCTGATTTAACTTTTCCGGAACACTTACGAACCTGTGGGTGGCTCAAGGGTGAACGAGTTGCAAAATGACCTACGCAACTAACGGTGGCTCCTGAGTCAAACAAGGCGTTTTACTCCTTGTCGTTGATGACAACGGAAGTGTAGAGGCGATTATCTCCCTTCCCCTTTACTAAAGAAATCAAATTCCTACGAGTAGAAACTATATTCTTCCAGAAGTAACTTCTTTAGTTATGGTGCTTATTTTTCAAAATATCTTATTCCTAAATTTTATGTAATTAGACAATCTTTCATGAAAAGGTAAAAACGAGGTGCTTACGGTTTTTGATTCATGTCCGACTTCCTTAAACGTTTTCTCCAACAGGAATTTCGGCGTCTGCTGGTTTTCGGGTGTGCCTTCTGTGGACTGGTCAAAATATCCTTTGATCGGCTTTCCGAAGGATTACATTTCGGACAATTCGGCTTGTAGGTATTCTTGGTGCCACCCCATAGCAAAATGTGGTCTTGACATTAAATCAATCATTCCAACGGTGACCTACTTTATAACAATTCCAAAAAGTCATTTTAAAACGATTGATGGCTGATACTATTGGTTGCGAATCTCCGACATTATCTGGTTCCTGAGTAACTTCAGAAATAGTACGTCGATATGCGAATGAGGTTTTAGTTGAATTATTTCTTACTTCGTTATAGAAATTATCGTGCTTCTTAACTTCTGCCTACAAATCTTAACTGTTTAAATGAAGAAATTCAAGTCGAAGGGAAATTTTCGAATTATCCATCAACAACTTTACCAAGTCAAATTTGGTTATAAATCTCACTAGTCGATTTACTAGTTCTTCCATACTAACTTGATATTAATCGAAAGATTCATTCTCTCCTTGTTTACGTTTTTGGAAAGTCTTTTCCACAAGTCAACATCATCATACTTCTCAATAAAAGCAAAACAGAACGTTTCCCAAGTGAACTCCTCGTGCTTTCTAAGAAATTGTCATAATCAATCAATTGCCCCTCCAGATAACAATAAGTGCAAATGGCCGCATACTAGAACATCAATGGTTTCCCTAGGTTACTCATGTTGCTTTTTTCTCGCGCCTGATAACAAAGCAAAAAAAAGCCCTGTATCACAATGTACTTAAGTGAAGAGCAAACTATGTACTTAAATACAGAAACAATATTGAACTTTGGAAATAATTTTATTTAAAAAAAAAACACAATATTTAATAAATTTTAAATTTTGCCTTTTTATTGCTTTTATGACGGAACACCGTTTAAAGCTTTCAATTGTATATATCTTTACTTAGTTTACTGACCGGAAATCACGCAGTCAAGCACATTAAACTGTACGGTAACGGGTTCTGGAAGCAAATGGTCTCTTAAGTGATTCGCTGTGATGGAAGGTAGATCAAATCTTTTTAGCCAGTAAGAGCCCTAACGGCAAGGACGCAGCTTTCCCTGCTTAATGACAATAGCTCCTTGGAGCGCTTCGCTGATCGGCGTGGCCAGATCATTCTAGCGTGGCGGCAGGAGATTAGGTTTTCCCACTTCCTGTCCGCGAGGAGTTGGAAGTGCTCCCTACACGTAGTCAAATGGTTTTCGAGTTTGAAGAGATAGCTTCAAGTGACTTCAGGGCAGCCTGACTATCAGAGAATATGCATATGGGAGCTCTGACCCCTGTTGGGGGGAGCTGATCAAGCTGATGCACTATGGTCCAGCCGACCACTTTACTTGGCCAAAACCCATTTTTTCAAAGTTAACCAAATAACGTAATTTTGACCGCAATCGATAAAGAATAGAGTGACCATCAACGAACCATACTCAAAATCTTCATGGGTGGCGCCACTCTAGCGCTAGAAGCTAGCAAAGTCTAGTGCGAAAATTTTACCAAGTTTAAAATTAAAAATATACATTAAAAACAAACGAATTGATTAAATTTTTGAAATGGATTTGAATCAGTGGGGTTTTATACTATGTGTTTTGTGTTGTGAAATGTCCATAGTCGTTGTGACGTTTTAGTAGTTTGGTTTTAATGAGTGTCGTCAAAAAAAAAATTTTTTTTTCTGAAATGTAATTTTTTTTAGAGTAGAAGTAGTGGAGTCCCACCTAGTCCTACATTGATACCTATTGTGTGTTGTAGACCAATTAATTATCTTTCGATTGCATATAGTCAGTAATGCCACATTTGACCACATTTCGAGATATTTGCAATTAGAAATCACCCTCTTTTATATGAAAATGCCTACTAAAAGCTGTAATAATGTCTGTATACTGAAGGTAATTGATAAATATTAAATAAAATTAATTGAATATAGTCATTTGAGTAAAACAAAATCTCAAAAGAAAATGTATAACCGTGAATAGTCTTTATAATCAATTTTTATACAATTAAAGGCAAAAATAGCACTATTTTCCGATTCTTCTTATGAAAACTATTGGAATTCTTGATCCAATTTCGATAAAATTTTTAAAAATTTAGTTAAAATGGCATAATCTCAAAGTAAACAAAGTTTTATAAATTTATCTCAAAAATTTCCCAATTTTTCCTATGAAAGCTATAGAATATAGTTTTCTGATCCCGATCATTTTTATTCAGAATCATCCTATAATTACTTAAATACGATTGGTAAAGTTTCAAGTTGATACCTTTAATATTAACGGAGTTATTAATTTTGGCCAACAAAAGTGGCCTTCTGAACCATAGTGTGATGGCGTAAACTTCCGCCTGAAAGACGCTACAGTGGTGGGGTAGCCTAAAAGAGACGTTTAGTCCCAGGTGCTCAGAGTATATACCTCCTCCCACCCGGCCGTCCAGTTTTGAGCCTTCCGTGTAAATGTGAAGGACCCTAGAGGTCCAGGAGGTCCTAGGTTCCATTCCGCTCTGTCGGGGATGGAGACCTGGAAGGGTGTGATAGGGTGTTCCCGTACTGTCGACATGTTTGCCCTTACAGCCCGTCTAAGAAAAAACCGGACAAAATTGATATCTAGAAAAATATCAAGCACTGAAGTTTTTTAAAATGAATATATAAATGAATATATAAAGTATAAAAGAATATATAAATATATATCATTCTTCAAATCATTTATTGCGCATTTATAATCCTGCCCGTCCTTCATTCTAGGTCTAGCTACGGGCCTGGTTCAGCAGGGACACAGTAGTCAGTGTTCCCCTTAGTGAAGTGTGGAGCAGAGCCGAGATTCGTGTGCCCGAAATTTGGTCTTCCCCACAGGCCCGCGCCCTTCAGCCTTAGTGCCGAGAGTGACGCGGTCATCTCTCCCATTATTTCAATTGGGAGGATGTCCAGGAGAACGTCCAAGGCGTCTCCCGGAGTCGTGCGCACTCCGCCTGTCATACAGATTCAGCCATGCGTTGGATTTTTCTTAACTTGCCTAGGCAGGTGGACTGCTTTAGAGCTGGCCACCAGATTGCCACTCCGTAGACTCCGTGTACAGCCAACGGACGATAGCCTTGCGGCAGGTGTAGAGCGCGATTGGGACCTTTTTGGCCCTTTCGTCCGTGTCAAGGGGCAAATCGAGTTTTCTGTCCAGGATAAGACCTTATCTATGTCTGGTTTTTGAGGGGGAGAGGTGTTTCGCAGAGCTTAGGGGGTACCATTTTGAGAATTTTGTATTTCCTTTGTGAAGAGTTCGGTCTTCGCTGGGTTTCTTCTTCACGCGCTCCGTCTCGGACTTGAGGCCATTTACCAGCTCCTCGATGGTCCGCTGTTGATTTTGCATCAATCCCTCCAGCTTCTCGACCCGCTGCTTCAGCTGGTTCACCCGCACAGATCCGCTGCTGACATCCTGATGATGGATACTCAGTCCCTGGCTGGACTTTTCCTCCTGCGACTGTAAACAGCTGGCACTTAGCTGATTCCTTATGGACAGACTGTTTGGCCGCGTGGATTTCGTCTCCTCATCGCCAAGTTATCAGTTGCTCCAGCATCCGGCAAGCTAGATCATGGGAAACGGCACTGGTGAGCTTGCCCTCGGGATTCTTTTTTTTGCCACCGAGTAGATTACCAGCCAGAGGTACACCACCAGTGGGTGTCTTCTTAAGCGGGACACTCGGCTTCTTGCTGAGCACCGGCGGTGGCGGTGACTTAACCTTCTCGTCCATATTCTCCAGGCTCTTGTTAAGCGCCAATGACACCAGTTCCGCCGCTACCGCGCTGCTGGTACTATTCCTCTGCTGACTGACGGCAGCTGCTGCTGCCCCAACGCCCGGTGGCTTGGTCAGGTCGAGGTTCTTGTTCTCCAGCGACTTTCGCTGGGCGGCCACATTGCCGGTGGGCAGACCCGTTTCGTTAAGGATGTCGTTAAGGGAATCGCGGGATCCAAAACTCTCCTTGCGACCCGCCGACGATGACGAGGTAGCTTTGGTGGTGGTGCTGCTTGTCGTGCTGTTGCGGCTACTGCCTGTCTTCTTGATGTAAACCTTTAAAGTGGTGGGAGAGCTGCCGCCAACCTGATCACGCTGCTCCTTCTGCTGCTGCGAGGTCACCGTGGTGGTGCGGGAATTGCTCAAAGTCGTCGTGGTCATGGGGCTGGTGGTGCTGTTGGCAGTACTAATGATGTTCCCAATGCTGCCGATCTTCCGCTGCGTCTGCGGCTGCGTGGTGGTGACTGGTTGCTCGTTGATGGGGGCAATTTTCGATGGTGACAAAGTTATCGGGAAAGACGCCCACTTTGCCCCGGATCTCTCCACGCCACCATCCCTTGTCTGGTGCTGATCATCATCGTTTTGGGGGGCATAGGGGAACTCCACCCGGCAGTATTCCCTCTGTGGCAGCATGGGAACAACAGCACCGGCTGCACTTATTCCAATAACAGTCCTATGGCCGCTGGTTCCGCCACCGACGATGACGGAGCTGATATGACTGCCGCTGCCGCCGTGCCTCTGCTTCTAGTAGATTGCTTCGATGTTGTTGTTGATATTCCTGTCGTTGTGGCAGTCCCAGTCCCGGCTGTGGATGTGCTGCTGGGTATATTGGACGCCTTGGACGTCAGGGATGATGTGGCCACCGTGGCGCCAAACGTTTGCGGCCCCTTAGAGGCCAAACACGGAGACGGCTCGATATGTAGCACAAAGTTTGAAGGGAAGACGCCGACTTTGCAGCGCAGACGACCGCGCCACCAGCCTTCCTCGACCTTCCCTAGGAATTCAATGACATCACCCACGGCCAGCGTCAGCTCGTCGTCGTATTGTGTGTATAGCAATATATGTGTATAGCAATATATGACTTTGCAGCGGCGGTTGGAAGTCGCGGATTTGTCCCTCAACTGGACAGATGTTACCTCGGTGCTGTCGTCTGCACTCCCATTGCCATTGCCATTGCTGCTGATGTTGGAGTCCAGGACCAATTAATGGAGTACCGGCCAATTAATTAATTGGAGTACAGGCCAATTAATGCAAATTGATAGCTGTATTGCTAATTATGGATTAATGGATTAAGTTTTCAGATCCTACAGTTGGATCCATGGCCAGGTCTTCAACTGCGGAAGCTCAGGCCATTCTTGGGTTGATCAAAAGCAGTTCACTGTTGTTCCTGCTGAAGCTATAACCATACAAAAAAGTCAGGGAGCAACCTATAGTAAAGTCGCAGTGCACCTTAAAAGGGGCATTAAGAGAGCTTCGCTTTGCATAGGGTGCAGCAACTTCGGCCCCCGGAGAAGGCCGTCTTTCAAGGAATTAAACCTTTGACGAAGATACAGATGAACTTTCATTCCCAACAATTTCTTGCGGTGCAGTATTCAAAGCTAAAACCACCTAGGCAAAAGAAGCTAGGTCGCAGATTTGCTTTTACGACCATCGTTGTGCAGTAGTACCTAAAGTACTTTACATGAACAAATTTTATTAAATGCAGCGGATTTTTGGAGAGTATACGCTTCTGCATTATTATTGGAGGATAGAATTCCAGCACAGAGCATCGCCCCACACTCATGGAATGTACTGTTTTTTTTTTGGCGCTTCAAAGCTGGAAGGACCAGAAAATTCCGATGAAGTTGTCAGCTTCATTGATCGCTTTATCACCACCACCAGGGAAGATCCTGAATTGCAAAAGGTGATTCAGTATCTGCGCCTTCTTCGTGTTTAAGAGAACTAAGGGGACAGGAATTCTGCAGATTCCAAGTGCCACTATGCTGGACGTTGATGCACTAAGGTCAGTACATTCAAGTGGCCCGTATGACACCAAGCACGTGCCTGTTCGTGTTAGGTGTTAGTGGGCGCGAAAATGTGAAATAATAGGAAAGGTGTACGGGGAAGTGACTACTGGCGTGCTGCCGGATTGTTTGCCTGCATGCGTACTAAGTGGGTTAGTATTAAGGTTTTTAGTTTGGGAAGCCTATCTACATTTGACGTTATTATGTACAAATCGTTATAATTTGTCCTACAGTGGCGCAGAACTAAGGGAATATAGGATCTAGTATTTCTACTCGGTGCGTGAAAATTTAGCTGACCCAACAAGTCAGCACTTTCAACGTCACCGTGGATAAGATTAAAAATGAAGGTGACGCCAAGCATGGTTCTACGGTTAGCTAAAGAAGGTAAGTTAATTAGAAGGAGTCTACTAGAGTACGAGGGTAACCTCTGGATTGGATCCCAGTTCAAACCGCGTAAAGCGAAAAGTAAAAAGTTCTTCTGAACTGACTCAATGCGATTACTGAGGGCTCCAAACGCAAGATCCATATTCTAAGATAGGACCAACTAAAGAAATATATAAGGATTTTGTAACATAGGTGTCATTGAATTCTTTCGACCACCGTTTAATAAAACCAAGCACACCTCTGGCTTTATTCACCATGCACGAAATATGATCAATAAAGTCAAGTTTAGGATCCAGGCGGACACCCAAATCATCGACTATAGCAATTCTTTCCAAAGAGCAGCAGTTCAGCGTGTAAGTCGCAAGCTTGGGAGCGACACGGGAGAATGTCATTAGCTTGCATTTAGAGCCGTTTAGGTTTAATAAGTTTATGCGGCACCATGTTTGAAAATTATTAAGATCTGTCTGTAAATCAGATTGGCAGGAAGCGTCCTTATATTGCACGCAAAGTTTGACATCGTCCGCGTACATAAGTACTCTGGAGTTGATCAGAACTTTGGGC
>VNJV01011569.1:0-15975 GCA_008042635.1 Drosophila nikananu
TTTGTCATGTCTTTGACAACGATAAACAAAAGTCAGCTGATCGCGACTTTTGCCTATTAGAGAAATGTAAACAAACTCGCTCTTTGCAAAACCACCACCATCTCACGCACTTGCGTGTGCAAGACAGAGACAGAGATAACCCCTCCTCTCTTTTTTGCGCACGGGAGTTAGTTTCTTGCGCTCATCAGTTTTGTTGTTGTTTTTGGGATGCACCTGTTGCTAGCTGCCAAATAGATAGCACACTGATAAGTAAATAGCTTTTGTGGTTTTCACCCGATCTTTACCAGATTTTCGGTATTGATACATGTTCTACATATGCATGTCTATGCACAAAAAGAAAGATATATGGTAATATTTGCGGCTGCAAAACGTTTTTATTGATTTGCGGGGGAGTGGGAGGGAAATTTGTAAATTTTTGTAAATCATTCCGACCTACATACCGAATTTGGTATTTCTAGCTCTTATAGTTGCTGAGCTCTAGGCGTTTACACAGACGGACAGACAGACATGGCTATATCGACTTGGCTGTTGATGCTGATCAAGAATATATATACTTTATGGGGTCGGAAATGCTTCCTTCTGCCTGTTACATACATTTGCACGAAATTAATAAACCTTTGTACCTACGGTACATGGTATAAAAATAGGTGCAAAATTAGTACTTTGGTAAAACAGGTAAGCCTGCACGTGCAACAAATATAATAATTTCATTCTACCTTGGTTTTAGCGAAATTTGATGACCCTTTCGATTGAGACCATAACCATGCCGGTCGGTTACATATTTTACCCAAAAATCAGACGCAAAGTCAGAATTTGTCTAAAAAACGAACTAAATTTTTTGCAACCACAAAAACGTTTAACTTTGAACACGTGTAACTTCTAAGATACTGGACCAATTTGAATAATTTTTTAGATTCAACCCTTTTGAGCTATTACCTGTCGAATGCAATAATAATTTTACGATCCGTTGTCATCAAAAATTCGATTTTTGCAACGTATCTGTATCTTTCCGGCCATAGTGTGACGGGCCGTATCGCAGATGTAATTTCCAGTAAAAATGGATTACATTATTGTTGACCGTCCTGTCGAGAGCTTGAGAAGGAAATGAAATCCTTCATGCGGCAGACCAGAAACGGATTTAGTGAGCTCACGGTCAATTTTCGCAAAGCGAATGATCTGTTCGCTGCGTTAGACGCTCAGTTTAATAGTCTGAAGCTCTTAAACGAGTCGCCAAAGCGCAAAAAATATGTTGCTGGTCGTCAGCAACTGTACGAATCCCAGCAACCAATCGTCGGGATCACCCCTTCGGCACAGCCACCGACCCCGATACCAAGCCCAATGGTCTTGAGATCGGGAGCGGTATTAGATTCGGTAACCAAAAATGTTCAGGGGTAGAAATGGCGACTGGTTTGCAAGCGATTTCCGTTGTGTCCGCTGCGGTGTCCCAAGCTATGACTCCGCAGACTGCCCAGGGTGAAGTAAGATCCGGACTACCGGCTGTTGTTAACACAGTGTTACCTAAAACCCTTACAGCTGTTCCACCGTCGAAAACAATATTTGTTTAGCGGCTTGCCCCTGACCTCGCATCGGAAGATGTTCTTGCCTATATTAAAGGCAAAACCCAAGCCGAATTTGTAAAAGTGGAAAAGTTCAATTTTTCGTATGCCAGAGACATCTCGTCTTTCAAGATTAGCGTCTACACGGAATTCTTCGACACAATTTGCTCTGGTAACTTCTGGCCCGAGCACGTTGTAGTTAAGGAATTCGAGGCTAAAACGAAGAAAAAGCGGTTAGTGGGAGTACGCCTCCCTTTACCGCCACAAACCGCAAGGACCACCGCAAAGACGACCTCAACACCTTTAGTCTCAAAAAACTAACCACTTCCTTCCAAGTTTCCTATCAGAATACCAGAGGCTTACGCAGCAAGCTCTCGAAATTGTATTCTGACAGCTTTTCCTTTGCATCCCAGGTAATTGTATTTACCGAGACCTGGTTAAAGCCAGATATCCTTAGCTCTGAGATTTTCCCGGGTAAGTACACAATTTTCAGGGTAGACCGACTTGTCCAGCGTGGAGGTGGAGTTTTAATTGCCATTGACTCCTCCCTTATTTTCGAACTTGTTGCCCTTGACGATGTCACCGATATCGAATTTATTTGTGTAAATCTTTCCTTTCCAGGTAGTTTTATTTATATAACCTGTTCGTATGTTCCACCATCGGCTGAGGAGCCTATTTATTGGAAACACCTTTCAGCAATTCAGGCCGTTTTCAACGAGACCAACTCGTAACTCTAGGGGATTTTAATATACCTGGAGCTCGTTGGTCATCTGATGGAGCATGACCTTATTGATGGCCTTCTTGACATATCTTTGTCTCAAGTTAACCATGTCCATAATTCTTTAAACCGCTTATTGGATCTTTGTTTCGTCTCTGATCCTCTAGGTGTAGACTTAGTCAGAGTTGATCCTTTGACGCTACCTGAAGATCCTTACCATCCAACTTTCGAAGTGACTATCGATACGGGGACGTTGTAAAGAATAAATCTGATCGTTTATACAATAAGGTTCGCTGTTTTCGTAAAGCTTTTTTTCATACGCCAAATAATTTAATATCTGAATTTGTTTGGTCAAATCTGTACATGTGTACTGACATGGCAGCCGCCGTAAACATTTTTTACAGTGCCATGAATTCGTTCTTTTTATCCTGTGTTCCGTTAACCTATCCGTCTGTCTCCAATTAACCACCTTGGTTCAATAAGGAGCTGACACGCCTAAAAAATGTGAAGTCTAGGCTTTATAATAAATATAAACTCACTGCTTCTCAGACTGTCCTTTCTCACTATCTCAGCGCTCGGACGAAATTTACCGTGCTTAACGCTCGGTCTTATAATAATTATCTGACTCGTTGTAGGGTTCAGTTTTCACAGGACCCGGAACAGTTTTAAAATTTTTTTAATAGCAAGCGTAAACCAATATCCTACATCCTATATATATATACCTATATCCTTCCTCGCTTTCATTTAAAAATTCTGCAGCAAGCTCGGATCAGGCAATCGCCGATCTTTTTGCTGAGTTTTTTAAAACGACATATTCTTCCGCAACCAATTCAAACCTGATGCACCAGATGTACTCGTTCCCTATGCCCAGTTTGAACCTAATTTTCAGTCCTATCTTAGACGAAAGCTCTCTTAGTCTGGATCTTCAACTTGTTAAGCCAGTATATGCACCGGGTCCCTATGGTATACCGGGCTGTGCACTCAGGTACTGCGCCGAGGCTCTGTGCAACCCCCTTCTCAAATTGTTTACCTTATCTTTAGAAACAGCACAATTTCCCCTTATATGGAAGGAATCATTTATTATTCCTCTCCACAAAAAAGGTAGCAAATCGGACGCTGGTAACTATAGAGGAATCTCTAATTGGTCGGCAATTCCAAAACTCTTCGAGAATGTAATCACTCCTCACTTGCAGAATTTATGCAGATCCGTAATTTCTCCATGGATTTATGAGTCGAAGATCGACTACTACAAATCCTCTGGAATTTAGCTCATTTTTTATTAGGGGTTTCCAACGAAATATTTAAACCGATGTGATTTACATGGACTTTAGAAAAGGTTTTGACTCGCTTAATCACTTTCTTCTTGTAAGGAAGCTTGATTCAATAGGGTTTCCAGTTGATCTTCTTAATTGGCTTCAGAATTATTTGAGTGACAGGACTCAAAAGGTACTGTTTAAAAATGCTCTATCCAACTCTCTCAGTGTCACATCTGTCGTCCCACAAGGCTGCCAACCTGGCCCACTGCTATTTACATTGTTTATCAATGACCTTCCGCTAGTTCTAACCAACTCTAGGGTACTTATGTACGCTGACGATGTTAAACTATGCAGTATAAGGACAGCTCATGCCAGTCAGACTTACAATCGGATCTTAACAACTTTCAAGCATGGTGTCGTGCTAACTTATTACATCTCAACATCTCCAAATGCAAACTGATGACATTTTCATGTGACACTCCCCAGTATGCAACTTATATTATTAATGAATTCGCTTTGGAACAACTCGTGTTGACGATCTGGGTGTCCGACTATATCCTAAGCTTTCGTTTTCAGAACATATTTCGTCCATGGTCAACAAGGCCAAAGGCATGCTTGGATTCATCAAAATGTGGTCAAAGGAATTCGATTCTCCTTATGTAACGAAGACTCTCTTTACTTCGTTAGTTCGTCCCATTTTGGAGTATGGTTCTTGCGTTTGGAGTCCTCAATATGGAGTTCATATTAACCGCATTGAATCTGTTCAAAAAAACTTTCTGCTTTCAGCTCAACTTCCACGTTCCTCGACTAACATCTAGAACCTTTATCCCCTTAGCTATAAATCACTGTAGGAGGGAGTTTGAGGTACATGAACCGTTTAGGGTCTTATGTGCCGATTACAACCGCCTCTTTGACAGTATAGAGGGCACTTAGAGCCTCCCTCGTCTTAAAACTGTATTGCTTGTAGAATTAGCTCGTAATATTGCATGATAACAACTTTCCTCGTTCTTTCCGATATTTTCCTTCTCACGCGTCTATCTAGAACGCGATTCGTGCCGTACGTCACGCGGCTGCGCCCCTTGGTCGGTTGGGCGGGAGGTTGATATAAATATAAATTAAAAAAAAAAAAGTCGGAAGGCCCTCACGGGGCCGCGCATAGGCCAATGTGGCCCGTAGCTATCCGAACGTTTCTGTATGGACCTAGAGAATGTTTACGTGGTTTTCAAAATCTTTTAGGATCGAAGTATGTTTCGCGAAGGCAAGTAGTTCGCCTGGCTTCTTCCTGGAGGCATCTTCTAGCGATGCCAGAACCGGAGCTCCTAGGTATTTTATTCTTGCCCTTGTTAGGGGCGGACATTTACAAATGAGATGCTCCAAGGTTTCGGTTGCCTCGGATTCATCGCATTTCCGGCATTTGGAGTTGTCGGTAATGCCCAGCCTGACTGCATGTGCCGCAGCTAGGCAGTGACCTGTAAGAATTCCCACTAACAGTCTACAGTCTACAGTCCTGGGAAGATGCTGCGCTT
Source organism: Drosophila nikananu (assembly GCA_008042635.1). Lineage (NCBI taxonomy): Eukaryota > Metazoa > Arthropoda > Insecta > Diptera > Drosophilidae > Drosophila > Drosophila nikananu. Next base: position 5,057 of record VNJV01011569.1, read on the forward strand.
AGTGACTGAGTTTTGCGTTGCGCTCTTTGCACATGATTTTTGATATTTTGCAGGTTGTGGAAGTTCTCATCCATCTGCTATTAGCTCGTGTGTCGGCCTGCCTAGCCAGTTCGCTTTTTCTTCATTTTTTTTTTCTTTCATTCGGCAGTCCGACGCCTTCCTTTGCAAGTTCGTCGGCCGTCTCGTTACCATCGATGCCCTGGTGGCTGGGAACCCAGTAGATCCGCACTGAAGTAGTCGGGCTGAGGATATCTTGTGCCTCCCTGATTGCCAGTACATTTTTGGAGTACATTCTTGTCGCCGCGTGACTGCCTACGAACAAGTTGACCGCTTCGTGTGGACGGTCTTTCCCTATGGCGACTACTTCCGCGTGGAATATGCTGCATTGGCTTGGCAGCTTATACGACAGCCTCATTTCAGGGTCTGTGCAGTATATGCCCGCTCCAACTCCTCCTTCCATCTTGGAGACGTCGGTGTATATATTAAGGTGTTGAGCATGGTCCTGACCTGTTTTCCAGTCTCCTGTTCCCATGAATGTAGTGGTTTTTACATCCGCGCACGTTCTGGAAATCATGTAGTCAGATATACAGCTCATGTCTCGACCAATTGAACTATGCCCGAACCCTTGTAGAGACATATTCCCTGATGCAACTAGGCGTTGGGCCGCCTTTCTTGCAATCAGTTGCGCGTGGATGTCTAGAGGATCAACTCCTATTATAGTTTCGAGTGCTTTTGTGGGGGTTGACCTGTTATGCAGAGCAGTGCCTGCCGCTGAGTTCTCTCCATGAGTTTGTTGTAAGTCTTCTTTTCCATGGCCGCCACCACACTAACCACCGAGATGTAAATCCAGTGCATTAGAGCGGGTGAGAGGCCCCATGTGCTGCTAAGCATCTTCTTGGATGCATATAGCGCTATGGTGGCCTTTTACTCTTTCTTATACATTAGGCTTCCATGCCTTTCTGTCTAATACAATTCCGAGGTACTTGACTTGTGTCTTTGGGGTTAGCCTGGTTGAGTTAATTTTCGGGGGGACCCATAGCGGCACCTTGTATCTCTAGGTGAAGAGAATGAGGTCCGTCTTGTCCGCGTTGATACTGAGTCCTACCTTCTTCGCCCACTCACATATCTCCCTGAGTGTTGATTCCATAATCGAGCTGAGGGTCGATGGACAGACTCCCGTGATAATTATGCCTATGTCATCAGCATAAGCTGTTATCTTTGGGGCCTTCCTCTCGAATCTCTTGATGTCGTCGTCTACCACCTGGTTCCACAGGAGGGGCGACAGGACCCCGCCCTGCGGCGTGCCCCTGTGTGCTCCTTTCACCGTGGAGGCGGTGCCCCAATCGGATTGTACCCGCCTACAGCTTAGAAAATTTATTTTCCACAAACTGAAGGCGGGGTGCGTGTTGGCCGCTTCTAGGCGGTCCATTATAGCGTCCGTGGTCACGTTTTTAAATGCTCCGCATATAACCACAAACACTCCAAGAGCATATTCTTTGTTATTCAGGGCTCTCTCAATGGTGGCTACTAACGAGTGTAGTGCCGTCTGCACTGATTTTCCTTTCGTGTAAGGGTGCTGGTTGGATGACAGCAGTCGTCACACTTTGTTTCTGATGTATATGTCCAGCAGCTTTTCTAGCGTCTTGAGTAAAAAAGAGGTGAGGCTAATCGGCCTGTAATCCTTGGGGCTCACATGGCTGCACTTGCCTGCTTTTGGAAGGAAGACAATCCTAGAGGTCCTCCATTGGATAGGGATATAGCCCGTACTTAGGCAAGCTGTGAATATAGCGTGTAGCTATGGGTGATCACTTCTTTGGTCACCTGTAGCATGGCTGGGAATATTCCATCTAGTCCTGGTGCTTTTATTCCCGCGAATGAATCTATAGCCCATTGGATTCTTCTAGAGGATATTAGATTTGTTGGGAGACCCTATTCTCCAAGTGCGAGATCCTGGTGCTTGTTAGCATCGGATATCTCAGTGCATCCTGGGAAGTGAGCATGCATTAGTGCTGTTAGGGCCTCCTCGCTGCCCTCAGACCACTGTCCGCGTTTGAGCTGACTCTGTATGGTCGGTTGTTTCGATAGCGACTTCCGGAGTCTAGCCGTTTCTGGGGCCGTCTCGATATTGGAGCAGAAGTTTCTCCACGAGCTTCTTTGTTCCCTGCTTATTTCCTTCTTGTAATCCCTGAGTAGGGTCTTGTATTCCTCATGGATCACATCCTCTTTCGCCTCTTTGGCGATTTTGAAGAACTCTCTGAGGTTATTGCGTAGAAGCGAAAGATTACCGTTCCACCAGGGTGGCCTGGTCCTCTTCCTGGTTCTAGATGTAGGGCATTCTGCGCGTTGGTCATCTAGTAATTCCCTGGAGGGGTTCTTTTCCATGTATGCAGCGGATTTTACGAGGCCCGGGCCAGTCGCGAGTCGTGTCGATATTGTCTTCTTGAACTTTCCCCAGTTAGTGTTCCGAGGGTTTCTGAAAGTGGTTGGTTTGGGAGGGTAGTCGAATTCATATAGGAATTGTATGTACTTATGATCCGAGAAGGATGGTCTCTCAAGGACGCTCCATTCTGAAACCATTGTACTTTGTCCCCTTACGAGTGTTATGTCTAGCCCGTTCGAGGAGGTGGGACCTACGAAGGTGTGCTCTTCCCCTACGTTTGCTATTCATAAGTTAGTAGATAGTAAAAAGTCTAGGAGTGTGTCACCTCTGTCGTTGATGTCGGGGCTCCCCCACACGCAGTGATGTGCGTTGGCGTCTGCACCCACGATCAGTTGCTGGTCGTTCGGGCCGGCTTCTACCATGCTCCTGAGTTCCTAGCAGGAAGCTACCAGAAGGCGCTTCTTCTCGCTCTCCAGCATCACAATAGTCAGGTCATCCGTGCTGTAATGAGACATAAGGGAAGCATGCAGACCCTTCCGTACAAGTACGGCGTTTGTACTTCTGCTTATCGATGGTAGTAGAACAGGTTGTAATTAGAGGACTTCAGTCCGCCGACGGACTGCCCGAGGCAATGGACCAAAGCTATGTCGGCGGACCCTTGCTCCTGGGCGATGAGGAGTTCCGCCGACGCAATTTTACTTTTATAAAGATTGAGCTGCAGCACCTTGAGTGGCATGAGTACTGGGCTCATCTCCATTCGACGGGTTGACTGTCAACGTCAGGTCACCGTCCTCCGCGTCCTCGTCCAGCGAGAGTCCCTGGGCGGCGATGGTTTCCAGACCTAAGTCCTTCTCCACCTCGCCTGCCTTCAGGGTGTAAGCATCCTTATCCCCCGGATGGCGCTTTTTGAGGCGCAGGTACACGCTCCCCATGCCCCACGCCATTTTCCCGTACCTCGCATAAAGGATGTCCTCCGCCTCTTTATTTATCTGGAGTACTGCACTATGGCCCCCCTTCTTGGGTAATGGGGTCGCAAGGTGCAGAACCTTCCAGTCCGCGGTTGGTATGTCCGGATTCTGTCGCTGCAGCAGCTTCAGCGCCCGGTCCCCTTGGATTGCGATGGGGAAAAGAACCTTCGCCTTAGCTCCCTGTCCACCACCTCCAGCTGGGCCCCCTCCCACAACGCCTCCAATTGGGTCGTCGGGTCATCCATACACTTCAGGACCCCGGCACCCGGCACCAGGCCACGATCACGCTTTCTGGGGGGGAGGGCCTGTCCCTTTCGGCCCGCTTCTCCGCTTGCTCCCCGGTGCGTTCTTATTGGCGCTCTCGGTTGAGCGTTGCCTCTTGTTGGCAAGCGACTCCTCCACCTTGTTTGCGAATCCGCCCGTTGATGTCATGTTTGGGAGGTTGGCGAAGTGCAGCCTGCCCTCTGCGACACTTTGCTCGGCCCAGGTAAGCTTTGCCTTCTCCTGTGGGGATAGAGCGGCTTTTTCCTTGAGCCGGCGCTGGATGCAAAGGGCGGCTTTGTATTGCGCCTTTGCCTTCATCCCCTCGCTTAAACGCTTCGGCCCGTCCCTGCGCGGGGAGCTGGTGCCTGATTTCGGCGAACGGAGAAGGCTTTCCTCCTCTTCCTTAGAGAGCTGCACGCTCTCCAGGTCCGAGTCTGTATCGACTATGTCTTTGAGGCAGTAGCATTACAACTGACATGACCTGCTCCCGTGAAATCAGAGGTGTGACCGCTGACGACACGTAAAGGGGATTGCTTCCCTCCGTGCCCGCCGGTGGTAGCAGTCACGCCTTCCACCGACCTTTGGGCTGATATCCCAGCCCGAGTTTAAACAGGTTTTGTGTCCATTTCAGAATACACTGGTTGATTTTCCGGGGAAACACCCACTTTCGTTTTATGCCTATCCGCCAGGCTGCGTTTTATGCCTAACCGCCAGGCACCTCCACCCATGGCAAATGATTCATTTCTTCCGGCTTTTCCAGCGGAATATCCATTTTGCTTTTAACTAACTATGTATGTTTTCTAATTAGTCCAAATATTCAGCATCCAGTTTCCATCAGTCTCAATTTTCAATTTCATGAATTGGTATATTTTTTTAATTTTGACTGAATTTGGACCTGTCTCGGAACACCTCTTATTATATAAAAAAATGCGACTAAATTCCCATTCGTAGGATGACCATATACAATAAACAAAGAAGAAAATAGGTGTAAATTATAAATACATGATTTAAGATAAAAATTTTAACAAATTAACTAAAAGAAAATCACAAAACAACATATCAGAACAGAAAAACAAAGACGTAAACAAAAACGAAGACGAAGGCGAAAACAAGAATTCACCACGAAAGTACAGTTACACACGTGAAAAAATGCTCGAAAACGCCGAGACCGAGTTGTTGTTTTAAAGATTGCGCAAAAGCTTGCAAAAACTTGCAGCTGAAATTTACACCAAATAATCTGGAAATATCGTTTAATATTTTAGTATAAGTTTGATCATTAACTTAGATTATCTAAACAACTAAAAGTCTAAGTGAACTTTTACTTTAGATATACATTTTAACTTGAATTGGACACATTATACATTAATTTTTAAAAATAAACAAAACATGCTGAGTACATGAATATAATTATAAATAGTTGTTAATACCTTGCTTTAAAATATTAAAGACTTCCTTTGCACATTGGGCAAAAGACCCGAAATTTTCGCATAAACTAAATTTTTTTATATTTTTAAACCACAAAATTTAATGTTTTTTTTTGTAATTATGAATACTCAATGTAAAAAAAAACTATTTTTCTTTAAATTTTAAAGCGCGCAGTTTAAAATTGGTGCGGTAACGAAGTCAGCTGATTAAATGCAAGCTTAACTGATCAAAGTGCTAACGTGAAAATTAATTCATTTCGAGTGATAATTGTGGCTGTTCTCTTAAAGTTAAAACAATTTGCAAATATTAAAAAGAATGGTAGAGGTATTTAAATTAAATGGTTTTTTTTTAGTTTTTAGAATGGTAGAGGTATTTATATTAAATGGTTAATTTTAGTTTTTATATGTTCTGTGTCTTTTGTCGTGTATTGTCCAATGTTTTTGATGTGTTGTTGCAGCTAAAATCTAACATATTTGATTGTCTTAATTGGAGTATTACTTTTTTGGTCCTCGTGGGTCCTCGGTACTAAGACTGTTATGTTTTGCGTAGAAGTGTATAGATTTTGGTGTTAATAATATCTTTTTCCCCTTTTTGCCCCTTTTCGAAAAAAATACTTTGAAAATTGGCAAAGTTATAATTTTTTCTCAAAATTTTTTCGATTGTTCCTATGGCAGCTATATGATATAGTAGTCCGATCTTGATCAAATTAAAACCGAAAATCTGGAATAATACAAGATAACCATATTTCAATTTATATGAACATATATTAAAAAATGGAAAAGTTGTAATTTTTTTCTCCAAATTTACGATTGTTCCAATGGCAGCTATATGATATGGTAGTCCGATCCGATTGATTTTAATTTATTATTTTACAATAATACTAAAAAAATGTTGTGCCAAGTTTGAAGAGTCTAGCTTCAGCTAGAAATTGTTTTGGGTGCTATGCCATTTGAAAAATCGGGAGAGTTTTCCCGAAGAAAATTTGTTAGAAATTGGGACTGGCGCCTAGCAGCCTACCTGGGAAATTTCCACCACGAATCGAAAGAAGAAAACGACATGTTCGGTTCCAAATATATTTATTGCGCGGGCGCAGCCAGCAGCTTTGACTTCAGTTTTACGACTCTTTTGTCGCGAGCAGCATCCGAATATTCTGATCCGACGAAGAGCGAAAGCTTATCAGTGCGCTCAAGCTAGCGCATAGTCGAGTGGTTTAGATCAACCTGATAAGCTTTTTAACAATTCATTGTTTACATTTACATTTAATTTCGAATTCATATTTAACAATAACTAGGCTTACATATATTATATTTAACAATGAAAAGTTAAACTACTGCTCCAACATTCCGGCCCTGTTAAAGGCCACCGGCTCTTTGATCTCCTCGACAGGAGCAGTATGCACTGGCAGCAATGCCAGCTTGTGGATGGCGCGCTTGATGACGCCTCCTGACGTCCGAACTACCGCGGACCTTTAAGGACACATAAAATGGACCACAAAAATCTCCTCCGCAAACTAGAAAGGGGCGCTCCATTCGGACCCTATTGGCTGGCAAATTGCCCATTATCTGGCTCATCAGCACTGGTTTATACCGGAAACAGTGAACGCAGCTACGGACAATTTTCGTACATGCTTCTCGCGCATTGTTTAGCCATATCTGTTGCCTCAAAAGTGAACCATCACCTTCTATTCCGCGTGAGACTAAATCAGCCGGATTCTTCTCCGTGGGCACATGACGTCAAACTACATTCTCTGTGAGTTCTTGGATTTCAGATATTTTATTTGCGACAAATGTTGCTAGAGTATAATGTGACTTGTGAGTCCGACCAGAAGTTAATGCTTTCAAGCTCCAATTTGTTAAGCAAAGGAGATACTAGAGACCATAATTTGGAATTGACTTTGTTTTTATTGGGGACACTATAGACTTTGCGGTTAGAAGTCTTGATAACCTATTTGTCCCAGCCACGGTACGAATATAAATGCAACAGACGTAGGCGTGGCTCGATGCATCAGCAAATCAGTGGATTTGAACAGTGTCATAGCCAGACAGATATATCGAGGAATGGAGATCTTGTCAATTGCTAGTAAATTCTGCTTAAATTCGTTCCAACTGGTTTGCAAGTTCATGGGAACCTATTCGTCCCAATCTAATTTCTGTCGCCACAGTTCCTGAAGCAAGATTTTTGCTCGTGTAATCAATGGACATAATAAACCCAAAGGGTCAAACAAACAAGCTGTGACGGACAAAATGTTGCGTTTAGTTGGTGGTAAGGACTGAAATGACTCCTCCAAGCTATAATGAAACTCATCATTTTAAGGGTTCAATCTCATCCCATGCGTTTTAACGGATTCAGAAGTGTTAAATATAAGAGATTTTTCTGATCCCGGTTGGTCATCAAACGTGGGTGATTTGTTGCCCATTTGGCTAGATGAGAACCCCCTAACTCCAAAAGGTTTGGAGAGCTTGCGTCGATTTTTCCCTCCACACGATAAGTTGGAAATCTCTATCTTCATTTGCAATGTTAACTTGCCTATACATCTTTGAGATATCTGCCATCAAGGCATATTTGTGCAAACGAAATCTTGCCAGAATGGCGTAAAGCTCCCTCTGAATAGTTGCACCCACCATTAGAGTCTCATTTAATGAGATCGAGGTTGTCGTTTTACTTGAAGCATCAAAAACAACTCGCAACTATAAACAGAGGCTATATTAATATATTTTTCATATTCCTTCCGACGACATGATGATCTCGGATTTTCCTGCCTACAGAGTGGTTACCAATTCCGCTGTCCACTCCGCGTAAGACACCATCCGCCTTCAGTAAAAGTTTTCCGAAATTCTGCTGCCTAGTAACTTCAACCGGCTTCATTGGCAGCCCAGATCGCGCCAAGAGCATTAGTGTGACCGTCCTGACGCTTGTTGCTCACGCTAGTCTACACACGCTAATCGGCAGAATTCGATTCGGAGAATGCCCAAGGGAGACGACCTGAAGCCGCGTCCGATCCCATCAATCCGTTTGGACAGGTCCCAATCCGCATCTCCGCGCCCCGTTCATCCGAAATCAAGGTCCCCCGTTATCAATCAACGTTAGCGACATTTCGTCAAATATCAGCTCATGTCTATCGAAAAAACACACTCGGTCGACCACAAAAATGGCTCAAGCCGCTATCGATATCGACGTGAGGAAATTCACTGCCACAACGCACAGTTGCCGGAAAGATACAGATACTATACAAAAATCAAATTTTTGGTGACAACGGATTGCATTCGACAGGTAATAGTTCAAAAGGGTTGAATCCAGAAAATTATTCAAATCGGTACAGTATTTAAGAAGTTACACGTGTTCAAAGTTGAACCTTTTTTGGGTTGCGAAAAAAGCATGTAGTTTTTTACAAAAATTCAGACTTTGCGTTCGATTTTTAGGGAAAATATGTAACCGACTGGCATGGATATTGGCTCTATCGAAAGGGTCATCAAATCTCGGTAAAACCAAGGTAGTATGAAATTATAATATTTTTTGTACGTGCAGGTATACCTGCTTTACCGAAGTACTAATTTTTCATCTATTTTTCAACTTTGATGGAATGTCAAAAATGTTATTACGCTTTATTATTGCTTTTGCGTATGAGGTGTTGTTCTTGAATATATTCTTTATCATATTCGAAAGAGTGCCCCAATCTTCCACCCCGATTTTCCGAAGCAAAATATACTTTAAACTCAGCGTAAAAAACGGGTGGTTTTGAGCAAATTCTGCTACAAGCGCAGTACGAAATTGTACGGCGGGCATTGTTTTTTAATTCCTGACTTTGTAAGGTCACTTAATGACTTCCAATGAATGTAAAATGATTAAATATTCTTCAAAAATATTAAATGATGTAAAATTAATTGATTACTTTGAATAAAAAGTGCATAAATGATTGAAAATTGATCCAAAATGAATAAATTTGAATTATAAAAAAAAAAAATTTTTATTCTTTAAAATATATGTTTATTTTGTTTTTAAAACATTAAATATGCACCATATTAGCATTTTCAGAGAAAAAAAAAACGAAAAATATATTTCGAAATTGGAAAAAAATTAAGAAAACTGCCTCAAAAAACATTAATTTTCGAGTATAAAATTTACTATTTATCACACCATATCACACCAGTTTGACCTCTTAATCGAAAGGTATTAAAATTACCTTTCATATAAAAAAAGAAATATCTTAACTGGTTCAAGAGTTATGATTTTTGTAAAGCAAAAGTATCTAAACTGCAACTGTGCAACGGACCGTGTGAGCCAATTTAAGTCCAATATCCACTCTCCCGGCATCCCAGAAACGACCAGCCTCTCCCCCCACATGTGTCAAGTGCGTTGCGACCAGATCCGGGCACTGTGGGAAAAAGTGGAGAGAGAATTCGAAAGCTGTTCTGAGCTTATTGCGGAATGCTGAAAGTTCAACGGTAGGGCTAACACTCCAGTCAAAATACGAATATTGCTTTTCGGTCTACGAAAGGTGTGTAGCCAATCTCCAAGAGCTTATTGAGAAGGCCGCTTCTCAGTCCTCTCAGCCCACTGCCCACTTATACTGGCTGCCGTTTACCGCCAGTGGACACCGAAATCTTCGCTGGTCATTATCTTCGGTGGCCCACCTTCAGAGACTTGTTCACCGCCATATATATCCACAACTCGCGGCTCACACAAGTGGAAAAGATGTTCCACCTGTTGGCGAAAACAAGTGGCGACGCGCACGCCATTGTCTCCAAAGCCCCGCTAACCAATGAAGGTTTCGTCTCAGCATGGCAAGGCCTGACCGCCCGCTTCGAAAATCGGCGGTCTTTGGTCAACAGAACATGGTTTCCTTAAAGCTTCCCAAAACCACGCTTTCCATGTGGGAGCAATCAGTTCACAACAGGGCCGAAATTCCAACCTGGAGTGAGTTGGACGCATTCCTGGCAATTTCCGTGGAAGGTCGCTCCGACCTCTTTAAGAGAAGGCAGCTTTGCCTGAACTGCTTTGCGCGCGGGCACCAGCAACGGGACTGCACCAGTGCCCAAAGCTGCTTCACATGCCACAGCCGGCATCACACTCTCCTCCACCGCGGTAATCCGTTAACAACCACTCCAAGTCCGTATGCGATAGCCCGGCCTCGGCCAGCACCTACTCCAAGAATCACGGGCGCCTCAGAGGATCCCGCAGTTGTGCACGAAGGCTTCGCTTCCGGTTCAAGAGCCGTCTACTGGGCACTGCCCTCCTTAAGGATAAGGATCATTTAGTAGTTCTTGGTGATTTTAATATCCCAGGGGCTCTTTGGTCCTCAAATAATTCGACTAATTCACTCCTTACCTCCGCACATCACGATTTTATTGCTGGCTTGCTCGACATTTCGCTGTCTCAAGTCAATCATGTACGAAACTCCTTAGAGCGCTTGCTTGATCTCTGTTTTGTCTCAGATCCGGCAAGAGTCAGTTTAGCCAGGGTGGCGCCTTTGACGCTTCCCGAAGATCCCTATCATCCTACTTTCGATGTGACTCTCGACATTGGGATTGACTTACTGAGCATATCTGACAGTCCAGCCAAAAAAGTTCTTTGTTTTCGCAAGACGGACTTTGAACGGCTGAATAACTTTATATCAGATTTTAATTGGTCCGATTTATACATGTGCACTGGCATGGCAGAAGCCGTGGATATTTTTTACAGTGCCATGAATTCTTTCTTTACTGAATGTGTTCCGTTATACTATCCGCCAACCTCAAATAAGCCTCCTTGGTTTACTAAAGAGTTGAGTCATCTTAAAAATAAAAAATCTAGGCTGTATACTAAATATAAACATTCCGGTTCTAACTCTGCCCTATCCCTTTACTTATCGGCTCGGTCAAGATTTACCGTGTTGAACGCGCAGT